>OV281293.1:0-15000 GCA_923062465.1 Acleris sparsana
AAACGTAACTAGCTAAGAGAGAAAGAAAGAGAGAAATAAGATGAGAAAAAAATGTAGTCTTTCGTCACCAAATCACCCGCAAATCGTTCTATCCACACCCAAGATTTGACCTCAACCTAACCTAACCTAACCTAACCTAACCTAACCTAACCTAACCTAACCTAACCTAACCTAACCTAACCTAACCTAACCTAACCTAACCTAACCTAACCTAACCTAACCTAACCTAACCTAACCTAACCTAACCTAACCTAACCTAACCTAACCTAACCTAACCTAACCTAACCTAACCTAACCTAACCTAACCTAACCTAACCTAACCTAACCTAACCTAACCTAACCTAACCTAACCTAACCTAACCTAACCTAACCTAACCTAACCTAACCTAACCTAACCTAACCTAACCTAACCTAAGCTAACCTAACCTAACCTAACCTAACCTAACCTAACCTAACCTAACCTAACCTAACCTAACCTAACCTAACCTAACCTAACCTAACCTAACCTAACCTAACCTAACCTAACCTAACCTAACCTAACCTAACCTAACCTAACCTAACCTAACCTAACCTAACCTAACCTAACCTAACCTAACCTAACCTAACCTAACCTAACCTAACCTAACCTAACCTAACCTAACCTAACCTAACCTAACCTAACCTAACCTAACCTAACCTAACCTAACCTAACCTAACCTAACCTAACCTAACCTAACCTAACCTAACCTAACCTAACCTAACCTAACCTAACCTAACCTAACCTAACCTAACCTAACCTAACCTAACCTAACCTAACCTAACCTAACCTAACCTAACCTAACCTAACCTAACCTAACCTAACCTAACCTAACCTAACCTAACCTAACCTAACCTAACCTAACCTAACCTAACCTAACCTAACCTAACCTAACCTAACCTAACCTAACCTAACCTAACCTAACCTAACCTAACCTAACCTAACCTAACCTAACCTAACCTAACCTAACCTAACCTAACCTAACCTAACCTAACCTAACCTAACCTAACCTAACCTAACCTAACCTAACCTAACCTAACCTAACCTAACCTAACCTAACCTAACCTAACCTAACCTAACCTAACCTAACCTAACCTAACCTAACCTAACCTAACCTAACCTAACCTAACCTAACCTAACCTAACCTAACCTAACCTAACCTAACCTAACCTAACCTAACCTAACCTAACCTAACCTAACCTAACCTAACCTAACCTAACCTAACCTAACCTAACCTAACCTAACCTAACCTAACCTAACCTAACCTAACCTAACCTAACCTAACCTAACCTAACCTAACCTAACCTAACCTAACCTAACCTAACCTAACCTAACCTAACCTAACCTAACCTAACCTAACCTAACCTAACCTAACCTAACCTAACCTAACCTAACCTAACCTAACCTAACCTAACCTAACCTAACCTAACCTAACCTAACCTAACCTAACCTAACCTAACCTAACCTAACCTAACCTAACCTAACCTAACCTAACCTAACCTAACCTAACCTAACCTAACCTAACCTAACCTAACCTAACCTAACCTAACCTAACCTAACCTAACCTAACCTACCTAACCTAACCTAACCTAACCTAACCTAACCTAACCTAACCTAACCTAACCTAACCTAACCTAACCTAACCTAACCTAACCTAACCTAACCTAACCTAACCTAACCTAACCTAACCTAACCTAACCTAACCTAACCTAACCTAACCTAACCTAACCTAACCTAACCTAACCTAACCTAACCTAACCTAACCTAACCTAACCTAACCTAACCTAACCTAACCTAACCTAACCTAACCTAACCTAACCTAACCTAACCTAACCTAACCTAACCTAACCTAACCTAACCTAACCTAACCTAACCTAACCTAACCTAACCTAACCTAACCTAACCTCACCTAACCTAACCTAACCTCACCTAACCTAACCTAACCTAACCTAACCTAACCTAACCTAACCTAACCTAACCTAACCTAACCTAACCTAACCTAACCTAACCTAACCTAACCTAACCTAACCTAACCTAACCTAACCTAACCTAACCTAACCTAACCTAACCTAACCTAACCTAACCTAACCTAACCTAACCTAACCTAACCTAACCTAACCTAACCTAACCTAACCTAACCTAACCTAACCTAACCTAACCTAACCTAACCTAACCTAACCTAACCTAACCTAACCTAACCTAACCTAACCTAACCTAACCTAACCTAACCTAACCTAACCTAACCTAACCTAACCTAACCTAACCTAACCTAACCTAACCTAACCTAACCTAACCTAACCTAACCTAACCTAACCTAACCTAACCTAACCTAACCTAACCTAACCTAACCTAACCTAACCTAACCTAACCTAACCTAACCTAACCTAACCTAACCTAACCTAACCTAACCTAACCTAACCTAACCTAACCTAACCTAACCTAACCTAACCTAACCTAACCTAACCTAACCTAACCTAACCTAACCTAACCTAACCTAACCTAACCTAACCTAACCTAACCTAACCTAACCTAACCTAACCTAACCTAACCTAACCTAACCTAACCTAACCTAACCTAACCTAACCTAACCTAACCTAACCTAACCTAACCTAACCTAACCTAACCTAACCTAACCTAACCTAACCTAACCTAACCTAACCTAACCTAACCTAACCTAACCTAACCTAACCTTACCTAACCTTTTTTTTTTTTTTTTTTTGATGACGGAGTGGAAATGCATTTACGCATCCTCCCTGCCCGGGGAAGGCTGTGCAATGGGAGGTATGACGGACTCTCAAAAGAACTACCGTCTAAAACCACTCCGGCGTTTACCCCCCTGGCCAGTCGTGAGGCGCCGCGGAACCGCAATTAAGCTTTGCCCACTGACACGCCTCCTGGCCTGCTCCGAAGAGCCCCACCTTCTCCGCCAAAGGAGGAGACGGCTGCGGTCGGCAGCCCACGACCATCTCCCCAGACCGGTAAAGCCGTGCAATGTGGGCCCCCAACCCACTGGCCCTACACGGTCTGCCTGTGGTGGATGGTGCTTTCCGGATACCCAACCTCTAAGGGTCGGTCCCCATACCCTTCAAACACACCCCACCACAGCTGTCCCACCAATAACTACAGTGCCCCCCGGGATTCCGAAAGACACGTAGAAGGACCCTCGGGTGACATGGGAGTACGTCTTGAGCAGGGTCATGCTCCGGTGCAGAGCGGAACCTTCGTGCTCCGTTGCAGAGCGGAGTTAACATGCCCCAGTCTTTCGGTAAGCCCAGTCACCAACCACCAAAGTGACAGAAAGCAGCTGTCCGGTTTGGAAACGGCCTCAAAGGCACACGCAACCGCCCCTTTCAACCACCTCTGTCACGGCCCCCTCCAGGTAACTGGTTAAGCTTTCCAGGAACAGAAACGGCCTCGAAGGCACACGCAACTGACCCTTCAAGCTACCCCAGTCACCAACCGTCAATGGGCCACAGAAGGAAGCTGTCCAGGGCGGAAGCGGCCCAGCAACCGCCCCTTCCAACGACCTCTGTCGCCGCCTCCCTATGGTGACGAGGCCACTTTTCCGAAGAAAAGCTGCTCGTCACCATCCCCCCCCAGGTGACAGAAGGAAACTTTCCGGGGCAGAAGTGCCGGTACACAACCGCAACCCTTCAAGAAACCCCTGTCACCTTCCCCCCCCTCCCCCCCGTGCCGGATATTAGCCATGGGCCGAAAGAATTCCCAAGGGGGAAAAGTCTCAGCCAATGCCCAGGGTGCACCAGCCCAGATGCTGCGTTCTCTCCGGATCGAGATCAAGAGAGACTGCAACACCCAAGCCAACGTGGAGGAATCCGGCCTGCACCCCAACCTAACCTAACCTAACCTAACCTAACCTAACCTAACCTAACCTAACCTAACCTAACCTAACCTAACCTAACCTAACCTAACCTAACCTAACCTAACCTAACCTAACCTAACCTAACCTAACCTAACCTAACCTAACCTAACCTAACCTAACCTAACCTAACCTAACCTAACCTAACCTAACCTAACCTAACCTAACCTAACCTAACCTAACCTAACCTAACCTAACCTAACCTAACCTAACCTAACCTAACCTAACCTAACCTAACCTAACCTAACCTAACCTAACCTAACCTAACCTAACCTAACCTAACCTAACCTAACCTAACCTAACCTAACCTAACCTAACCTAACCTAACCTAACCTAACCTAACCTAACCTAACCTAACCTAACCTAACCTAACCTAACCTAACCTAACCTAACCTAACCTAACCTAACCTAACCTAACCTAACCTAACCTAACCTAACCTAACCTAACCTAACCTAACCTAACCTAACCTAACCTAACCTAACCTAACCTAACCTAACCTAACCTAACCTAACCTAACCTAACCTAACCTAACCTAACCTAACCTAACCTAGCCTAACCTAACCTAACCTAACCTAACCTAACCTAACCTAACCTAACCTAACCTAACCTAACCTAACCTAACCTAACCTAACCTAACCTAACCTAACCTAACCTAACCTAACCTAACCTAACCTAACCTAACCTAACCTAACCTAACCTAACCTAACCTAACCTAACCTAACCTAACCTAACCTAACCTAACCTAACCTAACCTAACCTAACCTAACCTAACCTAACCTAACCTAACCTAACCTAACCTAACCTAACCTAACCTAACCTAACCTAACCTAACCTAACCTAACCTAACCTAACCTAACCTAACCTAACCTAACCTAACCTAACCTAACCTAACCTAACCTAACCTAACCTAACCTAACCTAACCTAACCTAACCTAACCTAACCTAACCTAACCTAACCTAACCTAACCTAACCTAACCTAACCTAACCTAACCTAACCTAACCTAACCTAACCTAACCTAACCTAACCTAACCTAACCTAACCTAACCTAACCTAACCTAACCTAACCTAACCTAACCTAACCTTTTTTTTTTTTTTTTTTTTGTTGACGAAGTGGAAATGCATTTACGCATCCTCCCTGCCTGGGGAAGGCTGTGCAATGGGAGGTATGACGGACTCTCAAAAGAACTACCGTCTAAAACCACTCCGGCGTTTAAACCTCCTGGCCGGTAGTGAGGCACCGCGGTACCGCTAAAAGCATAGACCACTGACGCACCTCCCGGCTTGCTCCGAAGAGCCCCTCAAACCCCCGCCAGAGGAGGAGACGGCTGTGAACAGCCCGCGACCGTCTCCCCAGACCGGTTTAGCCGTGCAATGTGAGCCCCCTACCCACTGGCTTAACAAGAAGTTCGGGCGAGCAGCAAACCGAAGTTCACTGAGTTCGCCTTCCCTTCAACGGTCTGCCTGTGGTGGATGGTGCTTTCCGGATACCCAAACGCGAGGTTTGGTCCCATACCCTTCAAACACACCCCACCACAGCTGTCCCACCAATAACTACAGTGCCCCCCGAGATTCCGAAGGACACGTAGAAGGACCCTCGGGTGACATGGGAGCACCTTCGGAGTGGGTTACGCCCCGTTGCGTGCCATGTCTTCCGGTAAACCCAGTCACCAACCACCAAAGTGACAGAAAGCAGCTGTCCGGTTTGGAAACGGCCTCGAAGGCACACGCAACCGCCCCTTTCAACCACCTCTGTCACGGCCCCCTCCAGGTAACTGGTTAAGCTTTCCAGGAACAGAAACGGCCTCGTAGGCACACGCAACTGACCCTTCAAGCCTCCCCAGTCACCAACCGTCAAAAGGCAACAGAGAGAAGCTGTCCAGGACGGAAGCGGCCTCGCAGGCACACGCCACCGCCCCTCCCAACAACCTCTGTCGCCGCCCTCATAAGAGGCGGGATGGTGACAACACCACTTTTCCGAGGAAAAGCGGCTCGTCACCATCCCCCCTCTAGGTGACAGAAGGAAACTTTCCGGGGCAGAAGTGTTCTCCTCACAACCGCAACCCTTCAAGAAACCTCTGTCACCTCCCCTCCCCCCCTTGCCGGATATTAGCCATGGGCCGAAAGAATTCCCAAGTGGGAAAAGTCTCAGCCAATGCCCAGGGTGCACCAGCCCAGATGCTGCGTTCTCCCCGGATCGAGATCAAGAGAGACTGCAACACCCAAGCCAACGTGGAGGAATCCGGCCTGCACCCCAACCTAACCTAACCTAACCTAACCTAACCTAACCTAACCTAACCTAACCTAACCTAACCTAACCTAACCTAACCTAACCTAACCTAACCTAACCTAACCTAACCTAACCTAACCTAACCTTTTTTTTTTTTTTTTTTTTTTTTTTTTTTTTTTTTTTTTTTTTTTTGATGACGGAGTGGAAATGCATTTACGCATCCTCCCTGCCCGGGGAAGGCTGTGCAATGGGAGGTATGACGGACTCTCAAAAGAACTACCGTCTAAAACCACTCCGGCGTTTACCCCCCTGGCCAGTCGCGAGGCGCCGCGGAACCGCAATTAAGCTTTGCCCACTGACACGCCTCCTGGCCTGCTCCGAAGAGCCCCACCTTCTCCGCCAAAGGAGGAGACGGCTGCGGTCAGCAGCCCACGACCATCTCCCCAGACCGGTAAAGCCGTGCAATGTGGGCCCCCAACCCACTGGCCCTACACGGTCTGCCTGTGGTGGATGGTGCTTTCCGGATACCCAACCTCTAGGGTCGGTCCCCATACCCTTCAAACACACCCCACCACAGCTGTCCCACCAATAACTACAGTGCCCCCCGGGATTCCGAAAGACACGTAGAAGGACCCTCGGGTGACATGGGAGTACGTCTTGAGCAGGGTCATGCTCCGGTGCAGAGCGGAACCTTCGTGCTCCGTTGCAGAGCGGAGTTAACATGCCCCAGTCTTTCGGTAAGCCCAGTCACCAACCACCAAAGTGACAGAAAGCAGCTGTCCGGTTTGGAAACGGCCTCGAAGGCACACGCAACCGCCCCTTTCAACCACCTCTGTCACGGCCCCCTCCAGGTAACTGGTTAAGCTTTCCAGGAACAGAAACGGCCTCGAAGGCACACGCAACTGACCCTTCAAGCTACCCCAGTCACCAACCGTCAATGGGCCACAGAAGGAAGCTGTCCAGGGCGGAAACGGTCCAAAGCAACCGCCCCTTCCAACGACCTCTGTCGCCGCCTCCCTATGGTGACGAGGCCACTTTTCCGAAGAAAAGCTGCTCGTCACCATCCCCCCCCAGGTGACAGAAGGAAACTTTCCGGGGCAGAAGTGCCGGTACACAACCGCAACCCTTCAAGAAACCCCTGTCACCTCCCCTCCCCCCCTTGCCGGATATTAGCCATGGGCCGAAAGAATTCCCAAGTGGGAAAAGTCTCAGCCAATGCCCAGGGTGCACCAGCCCAGATGCTGCGTTCTCTCCGGATCGAGACCTAACCTAACCTAACCTAACCTAACCTAACCTAACCTAACCTAACCTAACCTAACCTAACCTAACCTAACCTAACCTAACCTAACCTAACCTAACCTAACCTAACCTAACCTAACCTAACCTAACCTAACCTAACCTAACCTAACCTAACCTAACCTAACCTAACCTAACCTAACCTAACCTAACCTAACCTAACCTAACCTAACCTAACCTAACCTAACCTAACCTAACCTAACCTAACCTAACCTAACCTAACCTAACCTAACCTAACCTAACCTAACCTAACCTAACCTAACCTAACCTAACCTAACCTAACCTAACCTAACCTAACCTAACCTAACCTAACCTAACCTAACCTAACCTAACCTAACCTAACCTAACCTAACCTAACCTAACCTAACCTAACCTAACCTAACCTAACCTAACCTAACCTAACCTAACCTAACCTAACCTAACCTAACCTAACCTAACCTAACCTAACCTAACCTAACCTAACCTAACCTAACCTAACCTAACCTAACCTAACCTAACCTAACCTAACCTAACCTAACCTAACCTAACCTAACCTAACCTAACCTAACCTAACCTAACCTAACCTAACCTAACCTTTTTTTTTTTTTTTTTTTTTTTTTTTTTTGATGACGGAGTGGAAATGCATTTACGCATCCTCCCTGCCCGGGGAAGGCTGTGCAATGGGAGGTATGACGGACTCTCAAAAGAACTACCGTCTAAAACCACTCCGGCGTTTACCCCCCTGGCCAGTCGCGAGGCGCCGCGGAACCGCAATTAAGCTTTGCCCACTGACACGCCTCCTGGCCTGCTCCGAAGAGCCCCACCTTCTCCGCCAAAGGAGGAGATGGCTGCGGTCAGCAGCCCACGACCATCTCCCCAGACCGGTAAAGCCGTGCAATGTGGGCCCCCAACCCACTGGCCCTACACGGTCTGCCTGTGGTGGATGGTGCTTTCCGGATACCCAACCTCTAGGGTCGGTCCCCATACCCTTCAAACACACCCCACCACAGCTGTCCCACCAATAACTACAGTGCCCCCCGGGATTCCGAAAGACACGTAGAAGGACCCTCGGGTGACATGGGAGTACGTCTTGAGCAGGGTCATGCTCCGGTGCAGAGCGGAACCTTCGTGCTCCGTTGCAGAGCGGAGTTAACATGCCCCAGTCTTTCGGTAAGCCCAGTCACCAACCACCAAAGTGACAGAAAGCAGCTGTCCGGTTTGGAAACGGCCTCAAAGGCACACGCAACCGCCCCTTTCAACCACCTCTGTCACGGCCCCCTCCAGGTAACTGGTTAAGCTTTCCAGGAACAGAAACGGCCTCGAAGGCACACGCAACTGACCCTTCAAGCTACCCCAGTCACCAACCGTCAATGGGCCACAGAAGGAAGCTGTCCAGGGCGGAAACGGTCCAAAGCAACCGCCCCTTCCAACGACCTCTGTCGCCGCCTCCCTATGGTGACGAGGCCACTTTTCCGAAGAAAAGCTGCTCGTCACCATCCCCCCCCAGGTGAAGCTGCTCGTCACCATCCCCCCCCAGGTGACAGAAGGAAACTTTCCGGGGCAGAAGTGCCGGTACACAACCGCAACCCTTCAAGAAACCCCTGTCACCTTCCCCCCTCCCCCCCCGTGCCGGATATTAGCCATGGACCGAAAGAATTCCCAAAAGGGAAAAGTCTCAGCCAATGCCCAGGGTGCACCAGCCCAGATGCTGCGTTCTCTCCGGATCGAGATCAAGAGAGACTGCAACACCCAAGCCAACGTGGAGGAATCCGGCCTGCACCCCAACCTAACCTAACCTAACCTAACCTAACCTAACCTAACCTAACCTAACCTAACCTAACCTAACCTAACCTAACCTAACCTAACCTAACCTAACCTAACCTAACCTAACCTAACCTAACCTAACCTAACCTAACCTAACCTAACCTAACCTAACCTAACCTAACCTAACCTAACCTAACCTAACCTAACCTAACCTAACCTAACCTAACCTAACCTAACCTAACCTAACCTAACCTAACCTAACCTAACCTAACCTAACCTAACCTAACCTAACCTAACCTAACCTAACCTAACCTAACCTAACCTAACCTAACCTAACCTAACCTAACCTAACCTAACCTAACCTAACCTAACCTACCCTAACCTAACCTAACCTAACCTAACCTAACCTAACCTAACCTAACCTAACCTAACCTAACCTAACCTAACCTAACCTAACCTAACCTAACCTAACCTAACCTAACCTAACCTAACCTAACCTAACCTAACCTAACCTAACCTAACCTAACCTAACCTAACCTAACCTAACCTAACCTAACCTAACCTAACCTAACCTAACCTAACCTAACCTAACCTAACCTAACCTAACCTAACCTAACCTAACCTAACCTAACCTAACCTAACCTAACCTAACCTAACCTAACCTAACCTAACCTAACCTAACCTAACCTAACCTAACCTAACCTAACCTAACCTAACCTAACCTAACCTAACCTAACCTAACCTAACCTAACCTAACCTAACCTAACCTAACCTAACCTAACCTAACCTAACCTAACCTAACCTAACCTAACCTAACCTAACCTAACCTAACCTAACCTAACCTAACCTAACCTAACCTAACCTAACCTAACCTAACCTAACCTAACCTAACCTAACCTAACCTAACCTAACCTAACCTAACCTAACCTAACCTAACCTAACCTAACCTAACCTAACCTAACCTAACCTAACCTAACCTAACCTAACCTAACCTAACCTAACCTAACCTAACCTAACCTAACCTAACCTAACCTAACCTAACCTTTTTTTTTTTTTTTTTTTTGATGACGGAGTGGAAATGCATTTACGCATCCTCCCTGCCCGGGGAAGGCTGTGCAATGGGAGGTATGACGGACTCTCAAAAGAACTACCGTCTAAAACCACTCCGGCGTTTACCCCCCTGGCCAGTCGTGAGGCGCCGCGGAACCGCAATTAAGCTTTGCCCACTGACACGCCTCCTGGCCTGCTCCGAAGAGCCCCACCTTCTCCGCCAAAGGAGGAGACGGCTGCGGTCGGCAGCCCACGACCATCTCCCCAGACCGGTAAAGCCGTGCAATGTGGGCCCCCAACCCACTGGCCCTACACGGTCTGCCTGTGGTGGATGGTGCTTTCCGGATACCCAACCTCTAAGGGTCGGTCCCCATACCCTTCAAACACACCCCACCACAGCTGTCCCACCAATAACTACAGTGCCCCCCGGGATTCCGAAGGACACGTAGAAGGACCCTCGGGTGACATGGGAGTACGTCTTGAGCAGGGTCATGCTCCGGTGCAGAGCGGAACCTTCGTGCTCCGTTGCAGAGCGGAGTTAACATGCCCCAGTCTTTCGGTAAGCCCAGTCACCAACCACCAAAGTGACAGAAAGCAGCTGTCCGGTTTGGAAACGGCCTCAAAGGCACACGCAACCGCCCCTTTCAACCACCTCTGTCACGGCCCCCTCCAGGTAACTGGTTAAGCTTTCCAGGAACAGAAACGGCCTCGAAGGCACACGCAACTGACCCTTCAAGCTACCCCAGTCACCAACCGTCAATGGGCCACAGAAGGAAGCTGTCCAGGGCGGAAACGGCCCAGCAACCGCCCCTTCCAACGACCTCTGTCGCCGCCTCCCTATGGTGACGAGGCCACTTTTCCGAAGAAAAGCTGCTCGTCACCATCCCCCCCCAGGTGACAGAAGGAAACTTTCCGGGGCAGAAGTGCCGGTACACAACCGCAACCCTTCAAGAAACCCCTGTCACCTTCCCCCCCCCCCCCCCCCGTGCCGGATATTAGCCATGGGCCGAAAGAATTCCCAAGTGGGAAAAGTCTCAGCCAATGCCCAGGGTGCACCAGCCCAGATGCTGCGTTCTCCCCGGATCGAGATCAAGAGAGACTGCAACAACCAAGCCAACGTGGAGGAATCCGGCCCGCACCCCAACCTAACCTAACCTAACCTAACCTAACCTAACCTAACCTAACCTAACCTAACCTAACCTAACCTAACCTAACCTAACCTAACCTAACCTAACCTAACCTAACCTAACCTAACCTAACCTAACCTAACCTAACCTAACCTAACCTAACCTAACCTAACCTAACCTAACCTAACCTAACCTAACCTAACCTAACCTAACCTAACCTAACCTAACCTAACCTAACCTAACCTAACCTAACCTAACCTAACCTAACCTAACCTAACCTAACCTAACCTAACCTAACCTAACCTAACCTAACCTAACCTAACCTAACCTAACCTAACCTAACCTAACCTAACCTAACCTAACCTAACCTAACCTAACCTAACCTAACCTAACCTAACCTAACCTAACCTAACCTAACCTAACCTAACCTAACCTAACCTAACCTAACCTAACCTAACCTAACCTAACCTAACCTAACCTAACCTAACCTAACCTAACCTAACCTAACCTAACCTAACCTAACCTAACCTAACCTAACCTAACCTAACCTAACCTAACCTAACCTAACCTAACCTAACCTAACCTAACCTAACCTAACCTAACCTAACCTAACCTAACCTAACCTAACCTAACCTAACCTAACCTAACCTAACCTAACCTAACCTAACCTAACCTAACCTAACCTAACCTAACCTAACCTAACCTAACCTAACCTAACCTAACCTAACCTAACCTAACCTAACCTAACCTAACCTAACCTAACCTAACCTAACCTAACCTAACCTAACCTAACCTAACCTAACCTAACCTAACCTAACCTCACCTAACCTAACCTAACCTAACCTAACCTAACCTAACCTAACCTAACCTAACCTAACCTAACCTAACCTAACCTAACCTAACCTAACCTAACCTAACCTAACCTAACCTAACCTAACCTAACCTAACCTAACCTAACCTAACCTAACCTAACCTAACCTAACCTAACCTAACCTAACCTAAGCTAACCTAACCTAACCTAACCTAACCTAACCTAACCTAACCTAACCTAACCTAACCTAACCTAACCTAACCTAACCTAACCTAACCTAACCTAACCTAACCTAACCTAACCTAACCTAACCTAACCTAACCTAACCTAACCTAACCTAACCTAACCTAACCTAACCTAACCTAACCTAACCTAACCTAACCTAACCTAACCTAACCTAACCTAACCTAACCTAACCTAACCTAACCTAACCTAACCTAACCTAACCTAACCTAACCTAACCTAACCTAACCTAACCTAACCTAACCTAACCTAACCTAACCTAACCTAACCTAACCTAACCTAACCTAACCTAACCTAACCTAACCTAACCTAACCTAACCTAACCTAACCTAACCTAACCTAACCTAACCTAACCTAACCTAACCTAACCTAACCTAACCTAACCTAACCTAACCTAACCTAACCTAACCTAACCTAACCTAACCTAACCTAACCTAACCTAACCTAACCTAACCTAACCTAACCTAACCTAACCTAACCTAACCTAACCTAACCTAACCTAACCTAACCTAACCTAACCTAACCTAACCTAACCTAACCTAACCTAACCTAACCTAACCTAACCTAACCTAACCTAACCTAACCTAACCTAACCTAACCTAACCTAACCTAACCTAACCTAACCTAACCTAACCTAACCTAACCTAACCTAACCTAACCTAACCTAACCTAACCTAACCTAACCTAACCTAACCTAACCTAACCTAACCTAACCTAACCTAACCTAACCTAACCTAACCTAACCTAACCTAACCTAACCTAACCTAACCTAACCTAACCTAACCTAACCTAACCTAACCTAACCTAACCTAACCTAACCTAACCTAACCTAACCTAACCTAACCTAACCTAACCTAACCTAACCTAACCTAACCTAACCTAACCTAACCTAACCTAACCTAACCTAACCTAACCTAACCTAACCTAACCTAACCTAACCTAACCTAACCTAACCTAACCTAACCTAACCTAACCTAACCTAACCTTTTTTTTTTTTTTTTTTGATGACGGAGTGGAAATGCATTTACGCATCCTCCCTGCCCGGGGAAGGCTGTGCAATGGGAGGTATGACGGACTCTCAAAAGAACTACCGTCTAAAACCACTCCGGCGTTTACCCCCCTGGCCAGTCGCGAGGCGCCGCGGAACCGCAATTAAGCTTGGCCCACTGACACGCCTCCTGGCCTGCTCCGAAGAGCCCCACCTTCTCCGCCAAAGGAGGAGACGGCTGCGGTCAGCAGCCCACGACCATCTCCCCAGACCGGTAAAGCCGTGCAATGTGGGCCCCCAACCCACTGGCCCTACACGGTCTGCCTGTGGTGGATGGTGCTTTCCGGATACCCAACCTCTAGGGTCGGTCCCCATACCCTTCAAACACACCCCACCACAGCTGTCCCACCAATAACTACAGTGCCCCCCGGGATTCCGAAAGACACGTAGAAGGACCCTCGGGTGACATGGGAGTACGTCTTGAGCAGGGTCATGCTCCGGTGCAGAGCGGAACCTTCGTGCTCCGTTGCAGAGCGGAGTTAACATGCCCCAGTCTTTCGGTAAGCCCAGTCACCAACCACCAAAGTGACAGAAAGCAGCTGTCCGGTTTGGAAACGGCCTCAAAGGCACACGCAACCGCCCCTTTCAACCACCTCTGTCACGGCCCCCTCCAGGTAACTGGTTAAGCTTTCCAGGAACAGAAACGGCCTCGAAGGCACACGCAACTGACCCTTCAAGCTACCCCAGTCACCAACCGTCAATGGGCCACAGAAGGAAGCTGTCCAGGGCGGAAGCGGCCCAGCAACCGCCCCTTCCAACGACCTCTGTCGCCGCCTCCCTATGGTGACGAGGCCACTTTTCCGAAGAAAAGCTGCTCGTCACCATCCCCCCCCAGGTGACAGAAGGAAACTTTCCGGGGCAGAAGTGCCGGTACACAACCGCAACCCTTCAAGAAACCCCTGTCACCTTCCCCCCCCCCCCCGTGCCGGATATTAGCCATGGGCCGAAAGAATTCCCAAGGGGGAAAAGTCTCAGCCAATGCCCAGGGTGCACCAGCCCAGATGCTGCGTTCTCTCCGGATCGAGATCAAGAGAGACTGCAACACCCAAGCCAACGTGGAGGAATCCGGCCTGCACCCCAACCTAACCTAACCTAACCTAACCTAACCTAACCTAACCTAACCTAACCTAACCTAACCTAACCTAACCTAACCTAACCTAACCTAACCTAACCTAACCTAACCTAACCTAACCTAACCTAACCTAACCTAACCTAACCTAACCTAACCTAACCTAACCTAACCTAACCTAACCTAACCTAACCTAACCTAACCTAACCTAACCTAACCTAACCTAACCTAACCTAACCTAACCTAACCTAACCTAACCTAACCTAACCTAACCTAACCTAACCTAACCTAACCTAACCTAACCTAACCTAACCTAACCTAACCTAACCTAACCTAACCTAACCTAACCTAACCTAACCTAACCTAACCTAACCTAACCTAACCTAACCTAACCTAACCTAACCTAACCTAACCTAACCTAACCTAACCTAACCTAACCTAACCTAACCTAACCTAACCTAACCTAACCTAACCTAACCTAACCTTTTTT
>OV281293.1:20000-47500 GCA_923062465.1 Acleris sparsana
TCGGCAGCAGCCGGCTCAGTGCCGACGCGGCGCCCACAATTCGGGGAGCCAATTGCGAAAAATGCTCCCCGAAATTCCATCGTCGGTCCAGAACAAGCCCCAAATATTTTATGTGGGGCTTGATCGGGACCGACTCCCCCCCCAGGGTGAGCGCCAAACCCGCCGGCAGCCTCCACCCCCGGCCCCCGAAGACTATCGCCTCAGTCTTCGGGAGCGCCACCCTCAGGCCGAGCCGACCAATCCGGTAAATGGTCAGCTCGGCCGCCGCTTCCGCCCGGCACAGCACCTCCCTCATGTCGGTCCCACGCACGGCCACCATGGTGTCATCTGCGTAGCAGATGGTGGCCGTCCGTGGGAGCAACTCCCCCCTGATGGCCCAATCGTACCCCAGGTTCCATAAGAGCGGACCGAGCACGGAACCTTGGGGTACGCCGCAGGCCATCGCCGTCGACCCCCGTCGACCGTCCCTCTGCTCATAGAGCACTACCCTCTCGGTCAGGTAGTGCTCTATGACCCGCCGCAGGTAGGGAGGCACTTGGTGGTAAATAAGTGCCTCCCTTATCACCCCATAGGGGAGAGTGCCAAACGCGTTTGCGATGTCAAGGGACACCGCGACGACACCCTCCCCTCTGCTCGACGCGTACTCACAGAAGTCCCTAAGGGACTTCAGCGCGTCGAGCGTAGACCGCCCCTCTCTGAACCCGAACTGTCTATCAGAGACGTTCGGGCCGGCAGTCTCCAGATGCTGCTGGATCCTGGAGGCCAGGATTCTCTCCATCATCTTCCCGGCCTCATCCAGCAGCACTATGGGGCGATAGGCGGAGGGACAGTCCGGGGGTCGACCCTCTTTCCGGAGGAGGCAGAGCCTCCCCTCCTTCCACACCCTCGGGAACCGTCCCTCCCTCAGGCAGTCGTCCATCAACTGCCTGAGTCGGTCCCCGAGGTGTTTTAGGGCGATGGGGAGTACCCGGCCCGGTACTCCGTCGGGCCCCGGGGCTTTCTTGCAGCCCCGGAGCCGATCCACCGCCCTCTCGAACTCGTCATCGCTTACCGGTGCGATGGCGAGCTCGAGTGGGTCCTCCAAGTCCCCCGGTGGCTCGGTCATCACCGGGGGAGTTATCGAGGGAGCTGCCGGAAACAGCCCCTCGATGACCCTCCTCAGGAGGGGAGGCTCTAGAGAGTCCATGGGGGGGGCAGTGCGCATTTTGTTGCGCACCACCCTGTACGGCCGCCCCCACGGATCCCTGTCCAGCGTGGCCAAGAATGAGGCGTGCGCCTCATCCTTGGCCCTTGCTATCGACAGGGTTAGGGCCCCCTTGGCTTCTTTGAGGGCCCCGTAGAGCCTCTCCTCCTCCTCCGCAGTGTGCCGCCGGCGCCTACAGTGTTGGTAGGCGCGGCGGGCACTGATACTGGTGGTCCGCACTGCCGCAATTTCGGCGGACCACCAGTAGACCTTCCTCCGGGCGAAGAGACGTTTCGCCCGGGGCATGGCCGCTCCGCATACGGCCTGCAGTGCGGAGCGGAACCGGCGCGCCCTCTCCTCCACTCCCAAGGCGGCGGGTGGGGCAGCACACCAAGCCTCCACCATCGCCGCCTCGTCCGCCTTGGCCCTGCCCAGTTGGGACAGGGACCACTTGGGGAACTCCTCCGTCCCCCCTCCCCGCCCCCCCCGAGGACTGGGTGGCGGCTGGCCCGGTCTTGTGGAGACCCTCAACCTGATATACAGGTGATCGGAGAGGGTCTCCACGTCCTCCAGGACGCGCCAGTCTGCGAGGCGCGCGGCAATGGCAGGGGTCGCGAACGTGATGTCCACGATGGACCCCCCCTGCCGCCGCACGCAAGTGTTGGCGCTGCCCTGGTTCAGGACCACCAGGCCCGCCGCCGCCACCCAATCCGTCAGCACCTCCCCGCGCACGTCCGTTATGGGGGATCCCCACGCCGCACTCTTGGCGTTGAGGTCCCCCAGGACCATGACATGGCGCGGGGCCGCCCTCTCCACGACCCCCCTCAGGACCCCCAGGAAAGCCTCAAAGGCGGCCAGCGGCCTATTGGGGGAGAAGTACACCGCAACAAGTACGGTGTCGCTCCCCCATCCGGCCGCCACATACCCCGGGCCGCCCTCGATCCTCTCGAGAGGGGGTCCGCCGCCGATCGCCGGCACCGCCACGGCAACCCACTCGTCCGTCGACCCTACCCAATTGGGTAGGGGAGGGACGAAGTAGGGTTCCGCGACCACCGCAACGTCAATCGACCACTCCGCCATTGCCTGCATGAGCAGGTCTTGTGCTCTGGCGCAGTGGTTGACGTTGGCCTGCAGGAGCTCTAAATGGTGTGCTGGCATTTAGAGCTCCATGCAGGTCTCCTCGGGGGCCTGGCCGGCGGCGGTCGCTGCGGGGCCACTTTCATTAGCAACGGGGGGGCGGGGACGCTGCGGCCTCAGGTGTCGACCTTTTGTTGCGGGGGGGAAACATTTCCTCCCCCCCAGCATGTGGTTTGCCGGGAGTTTGGCCTGGTGGCATACGGCGCACCAAGCCTTCTCCCAGCACTCCGCCATTTTGTGCCCCTCTTTGCTGCACCGGAAGCAGAAATTGCTCCGGTCAACTTTGGAGGGGCACAGCTCCCGCGAATGGCCGACACCATAGCAGCGGAAGCACCGCATTGGTGTCGGCCCCACCGCCGTGACCCTGGCGGAGGCCCAACCCAC
Organism: Acleris sparsana; assembly: GCA_923062465.1. Lineage (NCBI taxonomy): Eukaryota > Metazoa > Arthropoda > Insecta > Lepidoptera > Tortricidae > Acleris > Acleris sparsana. The sequence goes on from OV281293.1 coordinate 22,705, forward strand.
CAGGATCCTCCCGGCTTTGGTAAGGGTCACCGCAGCCTGCACGGGGCACTGGATCAAGACCGATCCAGTGCCATCGTAAAGGGCGCGGACGGCCCCCACCTTGACCTGCTCAGGCTGGCAAGCCCCAGCCGCGGCAACAGCCTGCGCCACCGTCTCCTTGGTGGCCGACTCATCCAGACCGGAAATCTGGACGCCGGCCATCTTGACGGGGCGGCTGACGTCCGCCACGTCCCCCACCAACCCTTGCAGCTTGGCTGCAAGGTTATCCGCCACCTCGTGGCCCTTCTCCCCGGGGACCTCGATGACCCGGGAGCCCGTCATCGAGGTCCTGACCCGCACGTGCTGCAGGCCCACCTCGCTCAGGCTAAGGCCATTAATGGCCTTAGCCATGGTGGCCTGCAGGGTGGTGGTGGCTCCCTCTTTAGGGAGATCACCACCGCCGCCGTCTTGGGGACCGACAACTTGGCGGGTCTCGGCCGGTGCGCCGCCTTACCGGTCCCTTTAGGGGGTGGAGGGGGGGGCTTGGCCGCGCCCTTACCCTTCTTCCGAACCACCTGCGACCACGACATTTGTGTGGGCGCAGGTGGCATATGGCTCGAGGAGCCGGGTCCCTCTTCCGTGGCCGGGGCAGCCTTGGCGGCCTTGGCGGCTTTTTTGATGGCCGGAGTGGGAGCTGGGGCCACCGCCTTCTTGTTGGCCCGCCCATCACCTAGCCTGGCTCTGGCTTTCGGCTCGAGGTCCACCGGGGCCGGGGGTGGCGGGGCAATACCTGCCCCCTGTCGCTGAGGGGGGGCCGACACGGCAGGCTTGGCAGCCCGCTTGTCGTGTGCCAGCGGGGGGCGAAGGATGGGCTCCGCCGGGAGGCGCCTGTTGACCTCCTCCATCCTGTCGCTTATCATCTTGCCCAGGCTAAGAAACAGGTCCCTCTTCATGCTTTCAATCGCCTCGGTCAGCTCGGCGGTCCCGAACTGCAGGGCAGCAGCGACAGGGGGGGCGGCCGGGATCTGCCGCTCGCTGAAGGCGATGCGGAGCGCCTTCAGCTCCGCCGAGTTCAGAGCGAGTTGCTCCCGCATCCTTTTGTTGTCCGCCTTAAGGATGCGGATCTCCTCGCTCTCGGTTCTGGAGGCCTCTACCTCGTCCATCAGCCCCAAGATGGCGCGGCAGGCCCGGTTCATCCGGCCTTGGACCTCCCCCTTGATGTTGCCGGATATCCTGGTCGCCTCCAGGATGTCCCTCGCCGCCATGCGGGTGGCATCTATCGGGTCAGCCTTCTGCTGACCCTCTAGTCCATCCATCAGCTCAGGGGAGCGCGACCCCGAGCGAGAGCGTGAGCCGGAGCGAGATCGCCGGTCCCCCTCCGCTTTTCCCTTTTTCCCCCCCTTTCCCCCCCTGGGGCGGAGTTCGGGAAGGTCCCTCGTGTAACTGGCCGCAGGATCGGCATCACATACCTCCTCAAATTGGGGCTCCAGCTGGTAAAGCTTCGCCCTCAACCTGGCTGCGGCCAGCCCAGAGTAAGCCCCCTTGGGCTTTTTGAGGAGCTTCTTCCTTCGAGTCTGAGGCGGCGGCGAATCACCAGTTGCACGGTACTTGGCAGCCGCGTCCGCCTCCGCCTCAGACCCACCCAGATCATGGTACCGAAGCACCACCCCCGAGCACGCTCCCCTCGTACCGGAGCGCTTCCCTCTCCTAGCGGTGTTCACTTTCGGCTTCGGTAACACCTCGTCCTCCCCGGCGTGTGGCCTTTTTGTAGACCTTGTACCAGAAGGTCTACTTTGAGTATTCGGGGCATCATTTTTCAGCCCGTCCTCATCAGTGACCTTGCTGGTATTGGGGGTGCTGGTCTGGACATACTGGACAACTAGCGGAAGAGATGAGTCGGAGACATCACCTGCCTCCGAACTGATCACCTCCACCAGCTCCGCCTCATTCAGCCTCGCCGCCTCCATTGCTTTGTCCATCTCGGTGTCCTGTTGTGGTGTGCCCTGGTCGTGTTTACGAAGGTCAGCGCCGTTGCGCTGGCCTACGAAGTGGCTTTTGCCCCCCCCAGAATACGAGGGGCAGCCCGTGTCCGCAGACACGGGGAGGGGTTCTCCCGTTAGGGTACCCTCCTGGGGTAGTCTATTTTTTGAGCCACTCATTCCATCCGTCTTCATTGTGCGTTTAAGGCCCTGCACAAAAGGCCGTGGTACCTTGTTCTCGCCCAGGTCGTCATTATATGAATCGTCATCGGTGTCCTTAAGTAGCTCGCATGGGTCGTGTTCACGGAGGTCAGCGCCATTGCGCTGACCTACGACATGGCCTTTGCCCCCCCCAGAATACGAGGGGCAGCCCGTGTCCGCAGACACGGGGAGGGGTTCTCCCGTTAGGGTACCCTCCTGGGGTAGTCTTTTTTTTGAGCCACTCATTCCATCCGTCTTCATTGTGCGTTTAAGGCCCTGCACAAAAGGCCGTGGTACCTTGTTCTCGCCCAGGTCGTCATTATGTGAATCGTCATCGGTGTCCTTAAGTAGCTCGCATGGGTCGTGTTTACGGAGGTCAGCGCCATTGCGCTGACCTACGACATGGCCTTTGCCCCCCCCAGAATACGAGGGGCAGCCCGTGTCCGCAGACACGGGGAGGGGTTCTCCCGTAAGGGTACCCTCCTGGGGTAGTTTTTTTTTTAAGCCACTATCCATCATCATTGCGTGCGTTTTAGGCCCTGCACCAAAGGCCACCCATCCTCATTCTGCAGTTGCACTCCACTAACTACTCTCCAAGGAGAGTAGTCGGGAGCAACCTTCCACCAATATTGCGCACTTTCGGGGAGTATTTAATTCCCCAGGCCCGCGCTGGCCCAAAAGTGGATATACCGCCACTGGCTCGGTGCCCACCCCCTAGCCTAGCCTAACTTAACCTACCCATTTCCCCCCCAGTGTGTCGGTGACAAAGCGACTTTTCTAACGGAAAGTCACTTGTCACCTCCCCCCCACTCCCCTGCCGGATATTTGCCATGGGCTGAGAGAATTCCCCAGAGGGGAAAAGTCTCAACCGATGCCCAGGGTGCACCAGCCCAGATGCTGCGTTCTCTCCGGATCGAGATCAAGAGAGATCGCAACAACCAAGCCAACGTGGAGGAATCCGGCCCGCACCCCAACCTAACCTAACCTAACCTAACCTAACCTAACCTAACCTAACCTAACCTAACCTAACCTAACCTAACCTAACCTAACCTAACCTAACCTAACCTAACCTAACCTAACCTAACCTAACCTAACCTAACCTAACCTAACCTAACCTAACCTAACCTAACCTTTTTTTTTTTTTTTTTTTTTTTTTTTTTTTTTTTTTTTTTTTTTTTTTTTTTTTTGATGACGGAGTGGAAATGCATTTACGCATCCTCCCTGCCCGGGGAAGGCTGTGCAATGGGAGGTATGACGGACTCTCAAAAGAACTACCGTCTAAAACCACTCCGGCGTTTACCCCCCTGGCCAGTCGTGAGGCGCCGCGGAACCGCAATTAAGCTTTGCCCACTGACACGCCTCCTGGCCTGCTCCGAAGAGCCCCACCTTCTCCGCCAAAGGAGGAGACGGCTGCGGTCGGCAGCCCACGACCATCTCCCCAGACCGGTAAAGCCGTGCAATGTGGGCCCCCAACCCACTGGCCCTACACGGTCTGCCTGTGGTGGATGGTGCTTTCCGGATACCCAACCTCTAAGGGTCGGTCCCCATATCCTTCAAACACACCCCACCACAGCTGTCCCACCAATAACTACAGTGCCCCCCGGGATTCCGAAAGACACGTAGAAGGACCCTCGGGTGACATGGGAGTACGTCTTGAGCAGGGTCATGCTCCGGTGCAGAGCGGAACCTTCGTGCTCCGTTGCAGAGCGGAGTTAACATGCCCCAGTCTTTCGGTAAGCCCAGTCACCAACCACCAAAGTGACAGAAAGCAGCTGTCCGGTTTGGAAACGGCCTCAAAGGCACACGCAACCGCCCCTTTCAACCACCTCTGTCACGGCCCCCTCCAGGTAACTGGTTAAGCTTTCCAGGAACAGAAACGGCCTCGAAGGCACACGCAACTGACCCTTCAAGCTACCCCAGTCACCAACCGTCAATGGGCCACAGAAGGAAGCTGTCCAGGGCGGAAGCGGCCCAGCAACCGCCCCTTCCAACGACCTCTGTCGCCGCCTCCCTATGGTGACGAGGCCACTTTTCCGAAGAAAAGCTGCTCGTCACCATCCCCCCCCAGGTGACAGAAGGAAACTTTCCGGGGCAGAAGTGCCGGTACACAACCGCAACCCTTCAAGAAACCCCTGTCACCTTCCCCCCCCCCCCCCCCGTGCCGGATATTAGCCATGGGCCGAAAGAATTCCCAAGTGGGAAAAGTCTCAGCCAATGCCCAGGGTGCACCAGCCCAGATGCTGCGTTCTCCCCGGATCGAGATCAAGAGAGACTGCAACACCCAAGCCAACGTGGAGGAATCCGGCCTGCACCCCAACCTAACCTAACCTAACCTAACCTAACCTAACCTAACCTAACCTAACCTAACCTAACCTAACCTAACCTAACCTAACCTAACCTAACCTAACCTAACCTAACCTAACCTAACCTAACCTAACCTAACCTAACCTAACCTAACCTAACCTAACCTAACCTAACCTAACCTAACCTAACCTAACCTAACCTAACCTAACCTAACCTAACCTAACCTAACCTAACCTAACCTAACCTAACCTAACCTAACCTAACCTAACCTAACCTAACCTAACCTAACCTAACCTAACCTAACCTAACCTAACCTAACCTAACCTAACCTAACCTAACCTAACCTAACCTAACCTAACCTAACCTAACCTAACCTAACCTAACCTAACCTAACCTAACCTAACCTAACCTAACCTAACCTAACCTAACCTAACCTAACCTAACCTAACCTAACCTAACCTAACCTAACCTAACCTAACCTAACCTAACCTAACCTAACCTAACCTAACCTAACCTAACCTAACCTAACCTAACCTAACCTAACCTAACCTAACCTAACCTAACCTAACCTAACCTAACCTAACCTAACCTAACCTAACCTAACCTAACCTAACCTAACCTAACCTAACCTAACCTAACCTAACCTAACCTAACCTAACCTAACCTAACCTAACCTAACCTAACCTAACCTCACCTAACCTAACCTAACCTAACCTAACCTAACCTAACCTAACCTAACCTAACCTAACCTAACCTAACCTAACCTAACCTAACCTAACCTAACCTAACCTAACCTAACCTAACCTAACCTAACCTAACCTAACCTAACCTAACCTAACCTAACCTAACCTAACCTAACCTAACCTAACCTAACCTAACCTAACCTAACCTAACCTAACCTAACCTAACCTAACCTAACCTAACCTAACCTAACCTAACCTAACCTAACCTAACCTAACCTAACCTAACCTAACCTAACCTAACCTAACCTAACCTAACCTAACCTAACCTAACCTAACCTAACCTAACCTAACCTAACCTAACCTAACCTAACCTAACCTAACCTAACCTAACCTAACCTAACCTAACCTAACCTAACCTAACCTAACCTAACCTAACCTAACCTAACCTAACCTAACCTAACCTAACCTAACCTAACCTAACCTAACCTAACCTAACCTAACCTAACCTAACCTAACCTAACCTAACCTAACCTAACCTAACCTAACCTAACCTAACCTAACCTAACCTAACCTAACCTAACCTAACCTAACCTAACCTAACCTAACCTAACCTAACCTAACCTAACCTAACCTAACCTAACCTAACCTAACCTAACCTAACCTAACCTAACCTAACCTAACCTAACCTAACCTAACCTAACCTAACCTAACCTAACCTAACCTAACCTAACCTAACCTAACCTAACCTAACCTAACCTAACCTAACCTAACCTAACCTAACCTAACCTAACCTAACCTAACCTAACCTAACCTAACCTAACCTAACCTAACCTAACCTAACCTAACCTAACCTAACCTAACCTAACCTAACCTAACCTAGCCTAACCTAACCTAACCTAACCTAACCTAACCTAACCTAACCTAACCTAACCTAACCTAACCTAACCTAACCTAACCTAACCTAACCTAACCTAACCTAACCTAACCTAACCTAACCTAACCTAACCTAACCTAACCTAACCTAACCTAACCTAACCTAACCTAACCTAACCTAACCTAACCTAACCTAACCTAACCTAACCTAACCTAACCTAACCTAACCTAACCTAACCTAACCTAACCTAACCTAACCTAACCTAACCTAACCTAACCTAACCTAACCTAACCTAACCTAACCTAACCTAACCTAACCTAACCTAACCTAACCTAACCTAACCTAACCTAACCTAACCTAACCTAACCTAACCTAACCTAACCTAACCTAACCTAACCTAACCTAACCTAACCTAACCTAACCTAACCTAACCTAACCTAACCTAACCTAACCTAACCTAACCTAACCTAACCTAACCTAACCTAACCTAACCTAACCTAACCTAACCTAACCTAACCTAACCTAACCTAACCTAACCTAACCTAACCTAACCTAACCTAACCTAACCTAACCTAACCTAACCTAACCTAACCTAACCTAACCTAACCTAACCTAACCTAACCTAACCTAACCTAACCTAACCTAACCTAACCTAACCTAACCTAACCTAACCTAACCTAACCTAACCTAACCTAACCTAACCTAACCTAACCTAACCTAACCTAACCTAACCTAACCTAACCTAACCTAACCTAACCTAACCTAACCTAACCTAACCTAACCTAACCTAACCTAACCTAACCTAACCTAACCTAACCTAACCTAACCTAACCTAACCTAACCTAACCTAACCTAACCTAACCTAACCTAACCTAACCTAACCTAACCTAACCTAACCTAACCTAACCTAACCTAACCTAACCTAACCTAACCTAACCTAACCTAACCTAACCTAACCTAACCTAACCTAACCTAACCTAACCTAACCTAACCTAACCTAACCTAACCTAACCTAACCTAACCTAACCTAACCTAACCTAACCTAACCTAACCTAACCTAACCTAACCTAACCTAACCTAACCTAACCTAACCTAACCTAACCTAACCTAACCTAACCTAACCTAACCTAACCTAACCTAACCTAACCTAACCTAACCTAACCTCACCTAACCTAACCTAACCTAACCTAACCTAACCTAACCTAACCTAACCTAACCTAACCTAACCTAACCTAACCTAACCTAACCTAACCTAACCTAACCTAACCTAACCTAACCTAACCTAACCTAACCTAACCTAACCTAACCTAACCTAACCTAACCTAACCTAACCTAACCTAACCTAACCTAACCTAACCTAACCTAACCTAACCTAACCTAACCTAACCTAACCTAACCTAACCTAACCTAACCTAACCTAACCTAACCTAACCTAACCTAACCTAACCTAACCTAACCTAACCTAACCTAACCTAACCTAACCTAACCTAACCTAACCTAACCTAACCTAACCTAACCTAACCTAACCTAACCTAACCTAACCTAACCTAACCTAACCTAACCTAACCTAACCTAACCTAACCTAACCTAACCTAACCTAACCTAACCTAACCTAACCTAACCTAACCTAACCTAACCTAACCTAACCTAACCTAACCTAACCTAACCTAACCTAACCTAACCTAACCTAACCTAACCTAACCTAACCTAACCTAACCTAACCTAACCTAACCTAACCTAACCTAACCTAACCTAACCTAACCTAACCTAACCTAACCTAACCTAACCTAACCTAACCTAACCTAACCTAACCTAACCTAACCTAACCTAACCTAACCTAACCTAACCTAACCTAACCTAACCTAACCTAACCTAACCTAACCTAACCTAACCTAACCTAACCTAACCTAACCTAACCTAACCTAACCTAACCTAACCTAACCTAACCTAACCTAACCTAACCTAACCTAACCTAACCTAACCTAACCTAACCTAACCTAACCTAACCTAACCTAACCTAACCTAACCTAACCTAACCTAACCTAACCTAACCTAACCTAACCTAACCTAACCTAACCTAACCTAACCTAACCTAACCTAACCTAACCTAACCTAACCTAACCTAACCTAACCTAACCTAACCTAACCTAACCTAACCTAACCTAACCTAACCTAACCTAACCTAACCTAACCTAACCTAACCTAACCTAACCTAACCTAACCTAACCTAACCTAACCTAACCTAACCTAACCTAACCTAACCTAACCTAACCTCACCTAACCTAACCTAACCTAACCTAACCTAACCTAACCTAACCTAACCTAACCTAACCTAACCTAACCTAACCTAACCTAACCTAACCTAACCTAACCTAACCTAACCTAACCTAACCTAACCTAACCTAACCTAACCTAACCTAACCTAACCTAACCTAACCTAACCTAACCTAACCTAACCTAACCTAACCTAACCTAACCTAACCTAACCTAACCTAACCTAACCTAACCTAACCTAACCTAACCTAACCTAACCTAACCTAACCTAACCTAACCTAACCTAACCTAACCTAACCTAACCTAACCTAACCTAACCTAACCTAACCTAACCTAACCTAACCTAACCTAACCTAACCTAACCTAACCTAACCTAACCTAACCTAACCTAACCTAACCTAACCTAACCTAACCTAACCTAACCTAACCTAACCTAACCTAACCTAACCTAACCTAACCTAACCTTTTTTTTTTTTTTTTTTTTTTTTTTTTTTGATGACGGAGTGGAAATGCATTTACGCATCCTCCCTGCCCGGGGAAGGCTGTGCAATGGGAGGTATGACGGACTCTCAAAAGAACTACCATCTAAAACCACTCCGGCGTTTACCCCCCTGGCCAGTCGCGAGGCGCCGCGGAACCGCAATTAAGCTTTGCCCACTGACACGCCTCCTGGCCTGCTCCGAAGAGCCCCACCTTCTCCGCCAAAGGAGGAGACGGCTGCGGTCAGCAGCCCACGACCATCTCCCCAGACCGGTAAAGCCGTGCAATGTGGGCCCCCAACCCACTGGCCCTACACGGTCTGCCTGTGGTGGATGGTGCTTTCCGGATACCCAACCTCTAGGGTCGGTCCCCATACCCTTCAAACACACCCCACCACAGCTGTCCCACCAATAACTACAGTGCCCCCCGGGATTCCGAAAGACACGTAGAAGGACCCTCGGGTGACATGGGAGTACGTCTTGAGCAGGGTCATGCTCCGGTGCAGAGCGGAACCTTCGTGCTCCGTTGCAGAGCGGAGTTAACATGCCCCAGTCTTTCGGTAAGCCCAGTCACCAACCACCAAAGTGACAGAAAGCAGCTGTCCGGTTTGGAAACGGCCTCAAAGGCACACGCAACCGCCCCTTTCAACCACCTCTGTCACGGCCCCCTCCAGGTAACTGGTTAAGCTTTCCAGGAACAGAAACGGCCTCGAAGGCACACGCAACTGACCCTTCAAGCTACCCCAGTCACCAACCGTCAATGGGCCACAGAAGGAAGCTGTCCAGGGCGGAAGCGGCCCAGCAACCGCCCCTTCCAACGACCTCTGTCGCCGCCTCCCTATGGTGACGAGGCCACTTTTCCGAAGAAAAGCTGCTCGTCACCATCCCCCCCCAGGTGACAGAAGGAAACTTTCCGGGGCAGAAGTGCCGGTACACAACCGCAACCCTTCAAGAAACCCCTGTCACCTTCCCCCCCCCCCCCCCCCCGTGCCGGATATTAGCCATGGGCCGAAAGAATTCCCAAGGGGGAAAAGTCTCAGCCAATGCCCAGGGTGCACCAGCCCAGATGCTGCGTTCTCTCCGGATCGAGATCAAGAGAGACTGCAACACCCAAGCCAACGTGGAGGAATCCGGCCTGCACCCCAACCTAACCTAACCTAACCTAACCTAACCTAACCTAACCTAACCTAACCTAACCTAACCTAACCTAACCTAACCTAACCTAACCTAACCTAACCTAACCTAACCTAACCTAACCTAACCTAACCTAACCTAACCTAACCTAACCTAACCTAACCTAACCTAACCTAACCTAACCTAACCTAACCTAACCTAACCTAACCTAACCTAACCTAACCTAACCTAACCTAACCTAACCTAACCTAACCTAACCTAACCTAACCTAACCTAACCTAACCTAACCTAACCTAACCTAACCTAACCTAACCTAACCTAACCTAACCTAACCTAACCTAACCTAACCTAACCTAACCTAACCTAACCTAACCTAACCTAACCTAACCTAACCTAACCTAACCTAACCTAACCTAACCTAACCTAACCTAACCTAACCTAACCTAACCTAACCTAACCTAACCTAACCTAACCTAACCTAACCTAACCTAACCTAACCTAACCTAACCTAACCTAACCTAACCTAACCTAACCTAACCTAACCTAACCTAACCTAACCTAACCTAACCTAACCTAACCTAACCTAACCTAACCTAACCTAACCTAACCTAACCTAACCTAACCTAACCTAACCTAACCTAACCTAACCTAACCTAACCTAACCTAACCTAACCTAACCTAACCTAACCTAACCTAACCTAACCTAACCTAACCTAACCTAACCTAACCTAACCTAACCTAACCTAACCTAACCTAACCTAACCTAACCTAACCTAACCTAACCTAACCTAACCTAACCTAACCTAACCTAACCTAACCTAACCTAACCTAACCTAACCTAACCTAACCTAACCTAACCTAACCTAACCTAACCTAACCTAACCTAACCTAACCTAACCTAACCTAACCTAACCTAACCTAACCTAACCTAACCTAACCTAACCTAACCTAACCTAACCTAACCTAACCTAACCTAACCTAACCTAACCTAACCTAACCTAACCTAACCTAACCTAACCTAACCTAACCTAACCTAACCTAACCTAACCTAACCTAACCTAACCTAACCTAACCTAACCTAACCTAACCTAACCTAACCTAACCTAACCTAACCTAACCTAACCTAACCTAACCTAACCTAACCTAACCTAACCTAACCTAACCTAACCTAACCTAACCTAACCTAACCTAACCTAACCTAACCTAACCTAACCTAACCTAACCTAACCTAACCTAACCTAACCTAACCTAACCTAACCTAACCTAACCTAACCTAACCTAACCTAACCTAACCTAACCTAACCTAACCTAACCTAACCTAACCTAACCTAACCTAACCTAACCTAACCTAACCTAACCTAACCTAACCTAACCTAACCTAACCTAACCTAACCTAACCTAACCTAACCTAACCTAACCTAACCTAACCTAACCTAACCTAACCTAACCTAACCTAACCTAACCTAACCTAACCTAACCTAACCTAACCTAACCTAACCTAACCTAACCTAACCTAACCTAACCTAACCTAACCTAACCTAACCTAACCTAACCTAACCTAACCTAACCTAACCTAACCTAACCTAACCTAACCTAACCTAACCTAACCTAACCTAACCTAACCTAACCTAACCTAACCTAACCTAACCTAACCTAACCTAACCTAACCTAACCTAACCTAACCTAACCTAACCTAACCTAACCTAACCTAACCTAACCTAACCTAACCTAACCTAACCTAACCTAACCTAACCTAACCTAACCTAACCTAACCTAACCTAACCTAACCTAACCTAACCTAACCTAACCTAACCTAACCTAACCTAACCTAACCTAACCTAACCTAACCTAACCTAACCTAACCTAACCTAACCTAACCTAACCTAACCTAACCTAACCTAACCTAACCTAACCTAACCTAACCTAACCTAACCTAACCTAACCTAACCTAACCTAACCTAACCTAACCTAACCTAACCTAACCTAACCTAACCTAACCTAACCTAACCTAACCTAACCTAACCTAACCTAACCTAACCTAACCTAACCTAACCTAACCTAACCTAACCTAACCTAACCTAACCTAACCTAACCTAACCTAACCTAACCTAACCTAACCTAACCTAACCTAACCTAACCTAACCTAACCTAACCTAACCTAACCTAACCTAACCTAACCTAACCTAACCTAACATAACCTAACCTAACCTAACCTAACCTAACCTAACCTAACCTAACCTAACCTAACCTAACCTAACCTAACCTAACCTAACCTAACCTAACCTAACCTAACCTAACCTAACCTAACCTTTTTTTTTTTTTTTTTTTTTTTTTTTTTTTTTTTTTTTTTTGACAGGGTGGAAAATGCTTTATGCATTCCCCTCACCATGGGAGTAGTGAGGGGATATGTGGGACTCACCCCCCGCCCCCCCCTCAGAATGAGAGGGGGAAAGGGGGCGCAACCCACTAAAAACCACCCTGGCGTACCCTCCTGCCGGTTTGGCAAGGCGCCGTGGAACCGCCGAAGCTCTGCCCACGACGCCTTCCGGCAGCCCCGGCCGTCTGCCGGGGCTACCCGCGCCGAAGGAGAGAGAGGCCGAGCACGCCTGGCCCCTCTCCCAGACCGCCAAGTGACTAGCCTACGGCGGGCGGGGGACTCCCATCCCCCACCCGCAGTCACTAAGGGTTGAGGCGGGCGGCAAAACGCCGCCGCCTCACCCCCCGCCGTCTACGCCGGAGCGGATGCGCGAGAGGAGAGTCCTCGCGCTCACGCTCCGAGGCCTCCTTCTGCGAGATGACACACTCGCAGAAGGAGGCCACAGCCCTCCAGGACCTGTCACTGCACAGCATTGCAGACACAACGCTGTGCAGGGAGAGGTCCCGTCGACCGATGGCTAGCGCCATAGTGCGGCGCTCCGCACTCCACCGGCTGCACACCTCGAGAGTGTGCTGAGCCGTGTCGTCCGGATCGCCGCACTCATGGCACTGCGGGCCGGGCTCCCTCCCAATTTTGTGCAGGTAATGACCGAAGCATCCATGTCCGGTCAATACCTGCACAAGCCGGTACGACGTAGCGCCGACTGCCCTCCCCAACCAAGTGTCAAACGACCCGAGGATCGCCCCTATGGTCCGAGTCCCATAGGGGGAGTCCTCCAGGTTCGCTTTCCACCTGTCCCGCAGTCGGCGCTCCGTCATCCGGCGCGTCTCCTCCACCTCCTCAGGGTCCGGGCGTTCTCCTCTCGCCCGGGCCCTGGACCTAACTGCGTAGGTCTCCGCCTGCACCTCTGCGTCCAACTCCCAGGGCGGGGTGCAGGCGAGGAGGCAGGCCGCGGCGTGGGCCACCGTCATGTAGGCCCTCACAATTCGGAGGGCCACCACCCGCTGTGGCCTCTGCAGCAGGGCCCTGTTCCGGGCGGACAGCTTGTCCGCCCAGATGGGGGCCCCGTACAGAGCCATGCTCCTTGTAACGCCGGCATACAGCCGGCGGCACAAGGAGCCCGGCCCACCCACGTTCGGCAGCAGCCGGCTCAGTGCCGACGCGGCGCCCACAATTCGGGGAGCCAATTGTGAAAAATGCTCCCCGAAGTTCCATCGTCGGTCCAGAACAAGCCCCAAATATTTTTTGTGGGGCTTGATCGGGACCGACTCCCCCCCCAGGGTGAGCGCCAAGCCCGCCGGCAGCCTCCACCCCCGGCCCCCGAAGACTATCGCCTCAGTCTTCGGGAGCGCCACCCTCAGGCCGAGCCGACCAATCCGGTAAATGGTCAGCTCGGCCGCCGCTTCCGCCCGGCACAGCACCTCCCTCATGTCGGTCCCACGCACGGCCACCATGGTGTCATCTGCGTAGCAGATGGTGGCCGTCCGTGGGAGCAACTCCCCCCTGATGGCCCAATCGTACCCCAGGTTCCATAAGAGCGGACCGAGCACGGAACCTTGGGGCACGCCACAGGCCATCGCCGTCGACCCCCGTCGACCGTCCCTCTGCTCATAGAGCACTACCCTCTCGGTCAGGTAGTGCTCTATGACCCGCCGCAGGTAGTAAGGCACTTGGTGGTAGATAAGTGCCTCCCTTATCACCCCATAGGGGAGAGTGCCGAAGGCGTTCGCGATGTCCAGAGACACCGCGACTACACCCTCCCCTCTACTCGACGCGTACTCACAGAAGTCCCTAAGGGACTTCAGTGCGTCGAGCGTAGACCGCCCCTCTCTGAACCCGAACTGTCTATGGGAGACGTTCGGGCCGGCGGTCTCCAGATGCTGCTGGATCCTGGAGGCCAGGATTCTCTCCATCATCTTCCCGGCCTCATCCAGCAGCACTATGGGGCGATAGGCGGAGGGACAGTCCGGGGGTCGACCCTCTTTCCGGAGGAGGCAAAGCCTCCCCTCCTTCCACACCCTCGGGAACCGACCCTCCCTCAGGCAGTCGTCCATCAACTGCCTGAGTCGGTCCCCGAGGTGTTTTAGGGCGATGGGGAGTACCCGGCCCGGTACTCCGTCGGGCCCCGGGGCTTTCTTGCAGCCCCGGAGCCGGTCCACCGCCCTCTCGAACTCGTCGTCACTTACCGGTGCGATGACGGGTTCGAGTGGGTCCTCCAAGTCCCCCGGTGGCTCGGTCATCACCGGGGGAGTTATCGAGGGAGCTGCCGGAAACAGCCCCTCGATGACCCTCCTCAGGAGGGGAGGCTCCAGAGAGTCCATGGGGGGGGCAGTGCGCATTTTGTTGCGCACCACCCTGTACGGCCGCCCCCACGGATCCCTGTCCAGCGTGGCCAAGAATGAGGCGTGTGCCTCATCCTTGGCCTTTGCTATCGACAGGGTTAGGGCCCCCTTGGCTTCTTTGAGGGCCCAGTAGAGCCTCTCCTCCTCCTCCGCAGTGTGCCGCCTGCGCCTACAGTGTTGGTAGGCGCGGCGGGCACTGTTACTGGTGGTCCGCACTGCCGCAATTTCGGCGGACCACCAGTAGACCCTCCTCCGGGCGAAGAGCCGTTTCGCCCGGGGCATGGCCGCTCCGCATACGGCCTGCAGTGCGGAGCGGAACCGGCGCGCCCTCTCCTCCACTCCCAAGGCGGCGGGTGGGGCAGCACACCAAGCCTCCACCATCGCCGCCTCGTCCGCCTTGGCCCTGTCCAGTTGGGACAGGGACCACTTGGGGAACTCCTCCATCCCCCTTCCCCACCCCCCCCGAGGACTGGGTGGCAGCTGGCCCGGTCTTGTGGAGACCCTCAACCTGATATACAGGTGATCGGAGAGGGTCTCCACGTCCTCCAGGACGCGCCAGTCTGCGAGGCGTGCGGCAATGGCAGGGGTCGCGAACGTGATGTCCACGATAGACCCCCCCTGCCGCCGCACGCAAGTGTTGGCGCTGCCCTGGTTCAGGACCACCAGGCCCGCCGCCGCCACCCAATCCGTCAGCGCCACCCCGCGCACGTCCGTAATGGGGGATCCCCACGCCGCACTCTTGGCGTTGAGGTCCCCCAGGACCATTACCTGGCGCGGGGCCGCCCTCGCCACGACCCCCTCTAGGACCCCCAGGAAGGCCTCAAAGGCGGCCAGCGGCCTATTGGGGGAGAAGTACACCGCAACTATTACGGTGTCGCTCCCCCATCCGGCCGCCACATACCCCGGGCCGCCCTCGATCCTCACGAGGGGGGGTCCGTCGCCGATCGCCGGCACCGCCACGGCAACCCACTCGTCCGTCGACCCCACCCAATTGGGTAGGGGAGGGACGAAGTAGGGTTCCGCGACGACCGCAACGTCAATCGACCACTCCGCCATAACCTGCATGAGCAGGTCTTGTGCTCTGGCGGAGTGGTTGACGTTGGCCTGCAGGAGCTCTAAATGGTGTGCTGGCATTTAGAGCTCCATGCAGGTCTCCTCGGGGGCCGCGGCGGTCGCTGCGGGGGTGTTTCCATTAGCAACGGGGGGGCGGGGACGCTGCGGCCGCAGGTCCTTACCTTTAGTTGCGGGGGGGAAACATTTCCTCCCCCCCAGCATGTGGTTTGCCGGGAGTTTGGCCTGGTGGCATACGGCGCACCAAGCCTTCTCCCAGCAATCCGCCATTTTGTGCCCCTCTTTGCTGCACCGGAAGCAGAAGTCGCTCCGGTCAACTTTTGAGGGGCACAGCTCCCGCGAGTGGCCGACACCATAACAGCGGAAGCACCGCATTGGTGTCGGCCCCACCGCCGTGACCCTGGCGGAGGCCCAACCCACCAGGATCCTCCCGGCCTTGGTGAGGGTCACCGCAGCCTGCACGGGGCACTGGATCAAGACCGATCCAGTGCCATCGTAGAGGGCGCGGACTGCCCCCACCCGAACCTGCTCAGGCCGGCACGCCCCCGCCGCGGCAACAGCCTGCGCCACCGTCTCCTTCGTGGCCGACTCGTCCAGACCGGAAATCTGGACGCCGGCCATCTTGACGGGGCGGCTGACGTCCGCCACGTCCCCCACCAACCCTTGCAGCTTGGCTGCAAGGGTATCCGCCACCTCGTGGCCCTTCTCCCCGGGGACCTCGATGACCCGGGAGCCCGTCATCGAGGTCCTGACCCGCACGCTCTGCAGGCCCACCTCACTCAGGCTAAGACCATTAATGGCCTTAGCCATGGTGGCCTGCAGGGTGGTGGTGGCCCCCTTCTTGAGGGAGATCACCACCGCCGCCGTCTTGGGGACGGACAGCTTTGCGGGTCTGGGCCCGTGCGCTGTCTTCCCGGGCCCTTTAGGGGCTGGAGGGGGGGGCTTGGCCGCGCCCTTGCCCTTCTTCCGAACCACCTGCGACCACGACATTTGTGTGGGCGCAGGTGGCATACGGCCCGAGGGGCCGGACTCCTCCTCCGGGGCCGGGGCAGCCTTGGCGGCCTTGGCGGACTTCTTGTTGGCGGGGGTTGGGACTGGGGCCACCGCCTTCCTGTTTGCCCGCCCATCGCCTAGCCTGGCTCTGGCTTTCGGCTCGAGGTCCACCGGGGCCGGGGGTGGCGGGGCAATACCTGCCCCCTGTCGCTGAGGGGGGGCCGACACGGCAGGCTTGGCAGCCCGCTTGTCGTGTGCCAGCGGGGGGCGAAGGATGGGCTCCGCCGGGAGGCGCCTGTTGACCTCCTCCATCCTATCGCTGATCATGCGTCCCAGGCTGAGGAAGAGGTCTCTCTTCATGACCTCTATTGCTTCGGTCAGCTCGGCGGTCCCGAACTGTAGGGCAGCAGACACGGGGGGGGCGGCCGGGATCTGCCGCTCGCTGAAGGCAATGCGGAGTGCCTTCAGCTCCGCCGAGTTGAGCGCGAGTTGCTCCCGCATCCTTTTGTTGTCCGCTTTAAGGATGCGGATCTCCTCGCTCTCGGTTCTGGAGGCCTCTACCTCGTCCATCAGCCCCAGGATGGCGCGGCAGGCCCGGTTCATGCGGCCTTGAACCTCCCCCTTGATGTTCCCGGATATCCTGGCCGCCTCCAGGATGTCCCTCGCCGCCATGCGGGTGGCATCAATCGGGTCAGCCTTCTGACTCTCTAGCCCATCCATGGGCTCCGGGGAGCGCGAGCCCGAGCGAGAGCGCGAGGCTGACCGAGATCGCCGGTCCCCCTCCGCCTTACCCTTTTTTCCCCCCTTTCCCCCTCTGGGGCGGAGTTCGGGGAAATCCCTCCTGTAGCTGGCCGCAGGATCGGCATCAGCTACCTCCTCAAACTGGGGCTCAAGCTGGTACAGCTTGGCCCTCAGCCTGGCTGCGGCCAGCCCAGAGTAAGCCCCCTTGGGCTTCCCCCTAAACGCCGTGTTTATTTTAACGGGCCTTTCCTCCCCCTCCTCCTCCTCGTCCTGATTCTCCAATGCCCTCTTGGAGGGCTGTGGAGCAGAGTGCTCCCCCACGAGCCACCCGAGATCGTCGATCTCGGATTCGGAGTCGGAGTCGTGGATGATCCCCCCCCCCCTTAGGCGGATCCCTCCGATTTTTTGTAGGTGAGGCCATGGCGGCCCCCCCTACCTCCCTACCGAGAAAAGCCGAAATCCGACCGCTAGGACCCAAGTTAGGACCTAACCTAACTTAAAACGGTCAAGTGCGACTCGGATCTCGACTTTTCTATACGAAATCAGGTTTTGCGCCTGAAATAAACAAATAGCAATCAGGGGAAAACTTTGTCCCCTGATTTGACCCACTTCCCGAGGTCGTAGCGGGACCAAATAAACACTAAAAAATAGTATTCAGTGGCGCCGCAAAAACAAAAACGAAAAAACACAAAAAAGGTAAAAAGGTTAAAAGTTATCGAATTTACCAACTTTCGGAAAAACCTTAAGTTGGTAAACCGAAAAACCTTACTCACCCCGGTACCTTAACAGGCCGATAACTTCCGACCTGGAAGTCAGACCGTTAAGGACCTTAAACAAAATATTTAAAAAACAAAAATTGCTACCCGCCCCTTGGGGTTAAATAATTTTACAACAAATAATAATAATTAAAAAACACACCTAAACACAAAAAAGTCGGAATCGTTTTTCAAAAACTTCGAGCAAAAACTCGAAGTTTAAGAAAAAACAAAAATTCACGACAAAGTAATATTTACAAAACTAAACCTACGCTATAGTTAGCGGGACCGTCGCAGCTACCCCAGCCCAAAAACTGGGCAATTAAGGAAGCTGACAACACCGACTAAACTATTTTTAAAAAACGTAAACAAACCAAAATAATTACAAAAAATTAAAGTTAAAAAACACAAAACCAGAAGGCCGATATTTTCCAAACTTGCGTAAGGAAAATTACCGGACCAACCGTACGGCAAAGAAGCCGATCGCCGGTATTTTTCAAACCTATAAAAGGCTCGAAAAGATAACGGCAACACAAACTTTTTTGCCGCAGAAAACGTACAAAAACCAAAGAAACAAAAACCAACCGCAAATGCAAAACTTAAGAAAATAAGAAAACTATACTAGATATAAGAGAAATGAAAAGATAATACAAGTGAGAAAAAAGTCTAGACTTTGACCACCGAGAATCGCACAAATCGCCTACAACACACCCGAGATTTGACCTCAACCTAACCTAACCTAACCTAACCTAACCTAACCTAACCTAACCTAACCTAACCTAACCTAACCTAACCTAACCTAACCTAACCTAACCTAACCTAACCTAACCTAACCTAACCTAACCTAACCTAACCTAACCTAACCTAACCTAACCTAACCTAACCTAACCTAACCTAACCTAACCTAACCTAACCTAACCTAACCTAACCTAACCTAACCTAACCTAACCTAACCTAACCTAACCTAACCTAACCTAACCTAACCTAACCTAACCTAACCTAACCTAACCTAACCTAACCTAACCTAACCTAACCTAACCTAACCTAACCTAACCTAACCTAACCTAACCTAACCTAACCTAACCTAACCTAACCTAACCTAACCTAACCTAACCTAACCTAACCTAACCTAACCTAACCTAACCTAACCTAACCTAACCTAACCTAACCTAACCTAACCTAACCTAACCTAACCTAACCTAACCTAACCTAACCTAACCTAACCTAACCTAACCTAACCTAACCTAACCTAACCTAACCTAACCTAACCTAACCTAACCTAACCTAACCTAACCTAACCTAACCTAACCTAACCTAACCTAACCTAACCTAACCTAACCTAACCTAACCTAACCTAACCTAACCTAACCTAACCTAACCTAACCTAACCTAACCTAACCTAACCTAACCTAACCTAACCTAACCTAACCTAACCTAACCTAACCTAACCTAACCTAACCTAACCTAACCTAACCTAACCTAACCTAACCTAACCTAACCTAACCTAACCTAACCTAACCTAACCTAACCTAACCTAACCTAACCTAACCTAACCTAACCTAACCTAACCTAACCTAACCTAACCTAACCTAACCTAACCTAACCTAACCTAACCTAACCTAACCTAACCTAACCTAACCTAACCTAACCTAACCTAACCTAACCTAACCTAACCTAACCTAACCTAACCTAACCTAACCTAACCTAACCTACCCTAACCTAACCTAACCTAACCTAACCTAACCTAACCTAACCTAACCTAACCTAACCTAACCTAACCTAACCTAACCTAACCTAACCTAACCTAACCTAACCTAACCTAACCTAACCTAACCTAACCTAACCTAACCTAACCTAACCTAACCTAACCTAACCTAACCTAACCTAACCTAACCTAACCTAACCTAACCTAACCTAACCTAACCTAACCTAACCTAACCTAACCTAACCTAACCTAACCTAACCTAACCTAACCTAACCTAACCTAACCTAACCTAACCTAACCTAACCTAACCTAACCTAACCTAACCTAACCTAACCTAACCTAACCTAACCTAACCTAACCTAACCTAACCTAACCTAACCTAACCTAACCTAACCTAACCTAACCTAACCTAACCTAACCTAACCTAACCTAACCTAACCTTTTTTTTTTTTTTTTTTGTTGACGAAGTGGAAATGCATTTACGCATCCTCCCTGCCCGGGGAAGGCTGTGCAATGGGAGGTATGACGGACTCTCAAAAGAACTACCGTCTAAAACCACTCCGGCGTTTAAACCTCCTGGCCGGTAGTGAGGCACCGCGGTACCGCTAAAAGCATAGACCACTGACGCACCTCCCGGCTTGCTCCGAAGAGCCCCTCAAACCCCCGCCAGAGGAGGAGACGGCTGTGAACAGCCCGCGACCGTCTCCCCAGACCGGTTTAGCCGTGCAATGTGAGCCCCCTACCCACTGGCTTAACAAGAAGTTCGGGCGAGCAGCAAACCGAAGTTCACTGAGTTCGCCTTCCCTTCAACGGTCTGCCTGTGGTGGATGGTACTTTCCGGATACCCAAACGCGAGGTTTGGTCCCATACCCTTCAAACACACCCCACCACAGCTGTCCCACCAATAACTACAGTGCCCCCCGGGATTCCGAAGGACACGTAGAAGGACCCTCGGGTGACATGGGAGCACCTTCGGAGTGGGTTACGCCCCGTTGCGTGCCATGTCTTCCGGTAAACCCAGTCACCAACCACCAAAGTGACAGAAAGCAGCTGTCCGGTTTGGAAACGGCCTCGAAGGCACACGCAACCGCCCCTTTCAACCACCTCTGTCACGGCCCCCTCCAGGCAACTGGTTTAGCTTTCCAGGAACAGAAACGGCCTCGCAGGCACACGCAACCAACCCTTCAAGCCTCCCCAGTCACCAACCGTCAAAAAGGCAACAGAGAGAAGCTGTCCAGGACGGAAGCGGCCTCGTAGGCACACGCCACCACCCCTTCCAACAACCTCTGTCGCCGCCCTCAAAAGAGGCGGGATGGTGACAAAACCACTTTTCCGAGGAAAAGCGGCTCGTCACCATCCCCCCCCTAGGTGACAGAAGGAAACTTTCCGGGGCAGAAGTGCTCTCCACACAACCGCAACCCTTCAAGAAGCCCCTGTCACCTCCCCTCCCCCCCTTGCCGGATATTAGCCATGGGCCGAAAGAATTCCCAAGTGGGAAAAGTCTCAGCCAATGCCCAGGGTGCACCAGCCCAGATGCTGCGTTCTCCCCGGATCGAGATCAAGAGAGACTGCAACACCCAAGCCAACGTGGAGGAATCCGGCCTGCACCCCAACCTAACCTAACCTAACCTAACCTAACCTAACCTAACCTAACCTAACCTAACCTAACCTAACCTAACCTAACCTAACCTAACCTAACCTAACCTAACCTAACCTAACCTAACCTAACCTAACCTAACCTAACCTAACCTAACCTAACCTAACCTAACCTAACCTAACCTAACCTAACCTAACCTAACCTAACCTAACCTAACCTAACCTAACCTAACCTAACCTAACCTAACCTAACCTAACCTAACCTAACCTAACCTAACCTAACCTAACCTAACCTAACCTAACCTAACCTAACCTAACCTAACCTAACCTAACCTAACCTAACCTAACCTAACCTAACCTAACCTAACCTAACCTAACCTAACCTAACCTAACCTAACCTAACCTAACCTAACCTAACCTAACCTAACCTAACCTAACCTAACCTAACCTAACCTAACCTAACCTAACCTAACCTAACCTAACCTAACCTAACCTAACCTAACCTAACCTAACCTAACCTAACCTAACCTAACCTAACCTAACCTAACCTAACCTAACCTAACCTAACCTAACCTAACCTAACCTAACCTAACCTAACCTAACCTAACCTAACCTAACCTAACCTAACCTAACCTAACCTAACCTAACCTAACCTAACCTAACCTAACCTAACCTAACCTAACCTAACCTAACCTAACCTAACCTAACCTAACCTAACCTAACCTAACCTAACCTAACCTAACCTAACCTAACCTAACCTAACCTAACCTAACCTAACCTAACCTAACCTAACCTAACCTAACCTAACCTAACCTAACCTAACCTAACCTAACCTAACCTAACCTAACCTAACCTAACCTAACCTAACCTAACCTAACCTAACCTAACCTAACCTAACCTAACCTAACCTAACCTAACCTAACCTAACCTAACCTAACCTAACCTAACCTAACCTAACCTAACCTAACCTAACCTAACCTAACCTAACCTAACCTAACCTAACCTAACCTAACCTAACCTAACCTAACCTAACCTAACCTAACCTAACCTAACCTAACCTAACCTAACCTAACCTAACCTCACCTAACCTAACCTAACCTAACCTAACCTAACCTAACCTAACCTAACCTAACCTAACCTAACCTAACCTAACCTAACCTAACCTAACCTAACCTAACCTAACCTAACCTAACCTAACCTAACCTAACCTAACCTAACCTAACCTAACCTAACCTAACCTAACCTAACCTAACCTAACCTAACCTAACCTAACCTAACCTAACCTAACCTAACCTAACCTAACCTAACCTAACCTAACCTAACCTAACCTAACCTAACCTAACCTAACCTAACCTAACCTAACCTAACCTAACCTAACCTAACCTAACCTAACCTAACCTAACCTAACCTAACCTAACCTAACCTAACCTAACCTAACCTAACCTAACCTAACCTAACCTAACCTAACCTAACCTAACCTAACCTAACCTAACCTAACCTAACCTAACCTAACCTAACCTAACCTAACCTAACCTAACCTAACCTAACCTAACCTAACCTAACCTAACCTAACCTAACCTAACCTAACCTAACCTAACCTAACCTAACCTAACCTAACCTAACCTAACCTAACCTAACCTAACCTCACCTAACCTAACCTAACCTAACCTAACCTAACCTAACCTAACCTAACCTAACCTAACCTAACCTAACCTAACCTAACCTAACCTAACCTAACCTAACCTAACCTAACCTAACCTAACCTAACCTAACCTAACCTAACCTAACCTAACCTAACCTAACCTAACCTAACCTAACCTAACCTAACCTAACCTAACCTAACCTAACCTAACCTAACCTAACCTAACCTAACCTAACCTAACCTAACCTAACCTAACCTAACCTAACCTAACCTAACCTAACCTAACCTAACCTAACCTAACCTAACCTAACCTAACCTAACCTAACCTAACCTAACCTAACCTAACCTAACCTAACCTAACCTAACCTAACCTAACCTAACCTAACCTAACCTAACCTAACCTAACCTAACCTAACCTAACCTAACCTAACCTAACCTAACCTAACCTAACCTAACCTAACCTAACCTAACCTAACCTAACCTAACCTAACCTAACCTAACCTAACCTTTTTTTTTTTTTTTTTTTTTTTTTTTTGATGACGGAGTGGAAATGCATTTACGCATCCTCCCTGCCCGGGGAAGGCTGTGCAATGGGAGGTATGACGGACTCTCAAAAGAACTACCGTCTAAAACCACTCCGGCGTTTACCCCCCTGGCCAGTCGTGAGGCGCCGCGGAACCGCAATTAAGCTTTGCCCACTGACACGCCTCCTGGCCTGCTCCGAAGAGCCCCACCTTCTCCGCCAAAGGAGGAGACGGCTGCGGTCGGCAGCCCACGACCATCTCCCCAGACCGGTAAAGCCGTGCAATGTGGGCCCCCAACCCACTGGCCCTACACGGTCTGCCTGTGGTGGATGGTGCTTTCCGGATACCCAACCTCTAAGGGTCGGTCCCCATACCCTTCAAACACACCCCACCACAGCTGTCCCACCAATAACTACAGTGCCCCCCGGGATTCCGAAAGACACGTAGAAGGACCCTCGGGTGACATGGGAGTACGTCTTGAGCAGGGTCATGCTCCGGTGCAGAGCGGAACCTTCGTGCTCCGTTGCAGAGCGGAGTTAACATGCCCCAGTCTTTCGGTAAGCCCAGTCACCAACCACCAAAGTGACAGAAAGCAGCTGTCCGGTTTGGAAACGGCCTCAAAGGCACACGCAACCGCCCCTTTCAACCACCTCTGTCACGGCCCCCTCCAGGTAACTGGTTAAGCTTTCCAGGAACAGAAACGGCCTCGAAGGCACACGCAACTGACCCTTCAAGCTACCCCAGTCACCAACCGTCAATGGGCCACAGAAGGAAGCTGTCCAGGGCGGAAGCGGCCCAGCAACCGCCCCTTCCAACGACCTCTGTCGCCGCCTCCCTATGGTGACGAGGCCACTTTTCCGAAGAAAAGCTGCTCGTCACCATCCCCCCCCAGGTGACAGAAGGAAACTTTCCGGGGCAGAAGTGCCGGTACACAACCGCAACCCTTCAAGAAACCCCTGTCACCTTCCCCCCCCCCCCCCCCCCGTGCCGGATATTAGCCATGGGCCGAAAGAATTCCCAAGTGGGAAAAGTCTCAGCCAATGCCCAGGGTGCACCAGCCCAGATGCTGCGTTCTCCCCGGATCGAGATCAAGAGAGACTGCAACACCCAAGCCAACGTGGAGGAATCCGGCCTGCACCCCAA